>JAWNNQ010000002.1:0-46244 GCA_035044765.1 Leucophenga montana
TGTAGTACATGTGTAAGATGCCATCATATCGAATTTCAAGTTGATATTTTTTCCATACAAATGCATAAAAGGGAGCTGTGGGCTTATATGGGACTACACCAAAAAGTGGGAGGGACACGCCCATTTGTATATATCTCTCTCTCTCTCTCTCTCTCTCTCTCTCTCGCTCGCTCGCTCGCTCGCTCGCTCGCTCGCTCGCTCGCTCGCTCGCTCGCTCGCTCGCTCGCTAGAGAGAGAGAGAGAGAGAGAGAGAGAGAGAGATGAGAGCGGTTATCCAATAAAATCCACCAAATCAAATTTCATGCTAATATTGGTTTAAGTGAAGCATTTATTCTTAAAAAACACAAAATTGTACGGTGGGTTTGTATTTGAGCTACTCCAAAAAGTGGGCGTAGCGGGCCAATCTTGATACTCTATTAAACAGCAATAAAAAGCAGTGTAAGTGCAAAATTTCAACTGGATAGCTTAAAAATTGGTGCCCAAAAAATGCGCAAAAACATCCAATCAGGCAGACAGACGGACATGGCTAGAATGACTTGTCTCGTCGAACTGATCAAGAGTATATACCACTTTATGGGATCTACGATATTTAATGAGTTACAAACTTTCAGACAAACTGATAATACCGTTTCACATTAAGTGTGAATGGTATGAAAACTAACCAACGTGCCCGTGTACTGTGGAGTTAAAACCAACTTGTGCCAAAATAAAATTATGTGAAATTAAAGCCGAAGTTTAAGTGTGAGAGTCCCTTAAGAACGTCTTGGATTACACTGTTTGCCGCATAAGCCTTTTGTAGGAAGAAGTACTATTTGAGCAGTTTTAAAAATTTGAAACTAATCGTAAGTTATGGATTCCACAAGTCGACTGACCACAGTATACTATATGTATATATAAACATAGATTTAGTGACAGCGAGCCATTTACTATTGATCAGTCCTTATTCGCTACTACCGTTATACTACTAAAATTAATGGATACTTTTGGAATAGTTTTGTGGCTAATCGTACTACCCGCGGCTGCTGCGAAACACTTAACAATATGACGGTTGCTTTCCAAAGAGCAATGGATTCCTCGAATCTTCTTTTATCCAGTCTATTTCTAAATAAACGAGCGGCTCAATGCAAAAACAAACCGTTGCCAGCAGATGTCCTTGTGCTTTTGGAATCACTAAGCTCCGAGAAGAATTGTGATAGCATTTCTGTTTCTGATTTCAAAGCTGAAAACTTATTTTCAATAGAATTAAATATAGAGGATGATAATTATATGGCAGATTGGTAGATAGTTTATGCCAAACATATAGAGGTCGACTACCACCTCCTGACCGAACATGAAGAGTTATCAACAAATAAAACAGTTTTGGTAAAAGTTTCATACATTTTTATTAAGTGGTTTTGAAGCGATTTCAAATGGGTCAACTAAATTCAAAAACCCAAGTTAGTTGTGTGTAAATTACACATTTAAGTAATTTATATTATAAATAATTTTGTTTGTTTGTTGTATATGGCAAATATGAACGCCAAATTGTGTGCAAAGTGAAATGATGTTGCGTTAGGTATTTTCAGACCTAATTTTTGTTTTTTTTTTTTGTTTTAATTCGATATTACTGTATGTAGAAGTAATGGATTTGCTTTTTTATCCTCACATCCAGACGCGGAAACTACGAACGTAGTTAGTTGACGCTGGTACTTTGAACAAGATTTATTTGAGATCTGATATTATGCAATTGATTAGTCGATCTGCATGCGAGCAGCAGCAGGAGGTGCAACAGCAGCAGCAGCAGTCATAGTCATAAACATTTGATCTATTAATTTACGTCTCATCTTTATTATTTGGGAATTCTTATGGCGAATTAGTTTTAGTTTCTTAAGCCCACCGCACAACTGAAAAACTTGAAAAACAGTTATGAAATTAGTAATTTTGTTCTTCATTAATTGTTTGATAACATCGAGACACAGGACAACAACTTCTACATCTTCGGACAGCAAGGGAATGCTCAGAGAGGTCAAATCTTCACGATTGATCAATTCTAAAATGACGGAATCAATTGATGTGAGGCTTCTTATGGCCCAAGCGGCTTCCTTTTGTATTTCAATTTTGTCCGAACTAAGATACACCAACAACTTCGGCAGCATTTTCATGTTGCAGATAAAACGTACATTTACTGGATTTGTGGCAGCATTTGCTATGAACAATAGAGCATATTTAAGCGCAGCCGGTTTGACTTCTGATAATTTCTTATAAAAATTTTGCAATTCATGCAACGTATAAAGTTGTTCGTTTTCGTTTTATGCTTCAATATTTATATCAGTGCGCTCTCTAGTTCAACTTCATATAGAAGTGAAATATACTTTGGCCTACACGCAGCTACACAGCCTATACATTTAATCCAGCCATTGCGTCCGGCACACGGGGAACAAAAATTATCCTTCTGCTTGTATAGTTCAATTAATATTTGACGTACTACACTTGTCTCGAGCGGTGATGAAGTGTGCCGCAAGAATCGCTGGAAAAATTGTATGACATATATGAGGGGCTTCATAGGTACTCATTATTTTGAAAATCATCTCTAGGGCGCCTTCACGCAAAACGATATCTCGCAATTTACTGTCATGACCTATTATGCACCACATCACTTCTAGTGCACTCTTTTTGTCATCTTGCTCCAATGAACCACCAAGAATCACTACCAACTGCGCTACAATTTTCTTAGAGCTTGAGTCGAAGTTCCGTAGAGACCTAAGTTCTTTACCAAACATAGCGCATCCCTTTGCAGCATCATGGGCCTGTCCAACTCTAAGCAATATTCAATTAGAGGTATTATTCCACCGTTAAATATAGTGTCGACCATCGCTTTTTTGCTGCACAATATGTTTCTCGCCGCACGCAGAACGGAACTTAACTGTTCGTCATTCACCCTAGTCGGAATGCGAAACTGCGTGAGTGTTTTAGTTGGGTGTCAAACCATGTATCATAATTCTTAAATTGATCAGCGCTCAAACATGGCAAACTGATATATACCGGCAGATCCTTGGCACGCATAGATTTGCGAAGATCAATAACGGCCTCAGCCGTAGGTTGCACCACTTGCGAAACTTCTGCGCCAGCATGTGCCATTTTTCCTTGTTGTTTTGTTCTTCTTCAAAATAAATGTAATACTTTTTTCCTTAGAATTTTCTACCAGCACTTTTTTTATTGACTAGTGTAAAAATTTTGCGAAAATGTGTGCGTTAACCTGATACATCGGGCGTAAAATGTATGGCATACATATGCTCAACACTTACTAAGTATAAGGGGAGGGGCGCAACTGCCGCTATAGTCTAGTGCGTAGCTCGTCCTAACCTTGTTCTTTCCAAGGCATGCACGGTCGCACGCTGAATATTGTCCAGGCGGTCCGACGGTTCTACAGTTTGTGAGCGGCTTATGCCATTTGCAAAAAAAAAAAAATATATGTTTTGTGGCCTGGCCACGCCAAAACACGGGGAAAACCATATTCCCCACAAATATGCACTTCTGCATAACACCCGCCGCCCCGTTTTTTATTTCCAAAAATAAAAAATTCGCAAAAATTGGCAGGAAAAATTCACATAATTCTTACCAAATAAAATCTCTGCTTCGATAATTGAACTCTTCAGTTGAGAATCAAATGCGCAACAACATACAGACAGACGGACATAGCCAGATCGACTCGTCTCGTCGAGATGATCAAGAATATATATACTTTATGGGGTCTACGATGCCTCCTTTAATACGTTACAAATTTTCAGACAAACTGATAATACCATTTCACACTCTGTGTGAATGGTATAAAAATATCCTGTGACATCTACACTGCCATGCGAGGAAACACGAATTTGAATAAGGTTCTATAATCCAATGGAATAGAATGTAATGTGGCCAAAGATGAGTTTTACCAACGCCTGAATGAAAATGGAAAGCTGGAGAAGACACTACTTTAACCTATTTGAAGGCGTTGAAGCGAATAATGCCGCCGATATAGAAGTATTTTCAGTACCACCAATTGATACTTGATTAATTTCGTGAGGACATAAACGAAGACCAATATGCTGGCCAACCAAACCAAATGAGTGAACACCGACGATTCCGTCAAAAATTTTCCATTCATCAAATATGTGCCAAAATCTTCATTCAAATTCATGGAATTTAAATTATGCATTTCCAAAACAACAAATTATCGCATTTTGACTAAAAATTTAAGCTACTGGAAGGTGTGTGCACGCAGAAGGAAGTTGGCGTTTGTTACACAAAATCAACAACCATCAATCAAAAAAGTTTGTACCTACATATTGAACTGCACTCCGGCTGACGGCAATAATGTCACTTCTAATGAACCAAATTTCATGCAATTTTTGACTAAAAGTCGGGAACACATATATCTTTCCAACGCACTAAGAGTCGTATTGATAGCGCTAACCGTAAATGCATAATACCCTGCATACATTATTTTTTTTTTTATTATTTTACCATTCTTAGTTGAAACCTTGGCCGTGAACTTATCTTATCTGCAGCTATATCCTGGTTTAGAATCGTACAGGCGAATCGTTTAATTTATATCCGTTGTCTTTAATAACTTCTTTCATAATTTTCCGATGGTAGAAATTTTACATTATTTCTGCTCTGGTTTATTGCTGCCTAAAGAAAAAGTATAAGAGAATTTTTTTTTAGCTAATTAAGCATGTAAGTAGATAAACGCATATACATACTCGTGTACGGGCTCCAACTGACTCAAAATGTTCATTCGTGAACGGTGTTTCCAACTTGAAACCGTACTTTTAGAGTACCATAGTCAATATTTTCAGTTGATTTACATTCTGCCTGGTTCGATTTCTTGTGTTTGTTGTTTCGGCGTGGAGATTGTGTGTTATACGAGTACTTCTGCACGCTCAGCTCGATTTGATCAAAGATACTTGTGCATGTTACAAACAAAAATCCTTAGCGTTGTTGTAAGCTCCCTACCTCGATGTGTCGTTCTCTGCAGTAATACGGCGTTACTACTTACTCAAAAACAGCACTTATAGTTGCTTTGGATTATGAGCAGAGATTTCTGTGTGGCCATATGAAGGATTCTGGCAGATAAAATACTTTATGGGCATTATAAATCTACTCTATAATAAATTCAAATATACTGTACTACGGCATAAAAAGATGAACTTACCGATCCACGAATTGGTAAGCGCTGTGTATCGCATGAAGTGCATGTGTCCTCCGGCTTCTGCGATTTGATGGTTTAATTGAGACCAAGCAGCATGTCACCATGTTCGCATCCGAGCCTATACGTTATACATAGAACCGTTGAGCTTCTGCAACGTTTGGGCATAAAGTGTGCGAAGTAAAAATCATTCTAAAAAAATTATTTTTTATCATTCGCGATAAATTAAAAATGAAAAAAAAAACTATGTGTATCTTAATCACTTGATCATTGCGTATGCAAGGAAAACTCCTTTGTATTTGCTGAATTCACATCGAAGTTGTAAATGTACGAGTAGCCATGATGGCTCTTGGTATTAAAAAATTTTGCTTCAATTGCAGCGGTCCTATTATCGCAAGTACTCATCTATATTGAAAGAGGATTACCCAGTTTCCAGATGATACGTCTTGTTTTCTTCCTTGTTGTCAAAACTTTTTTTATCTTTGCTCAATTGCACAGAATCTCACTCAGGGTCGTTAAACTTGTGGAACCACGGAAAGTACGCCTCACTCAAGTCGTACACCAGCGACACGAAACTGGGCATCAGCGACAGACGCACAAAATTGTAGCATCGAAAACCGATAGTGCTGTAAAATTCATCATTGGGCATCAACGATATGGACAGGCAAGCGAATTATGGTATGTTTGATACGTTGATAGCGCGCTCTTGCCCGATGGCGTATAAAATTGCACTAGTTAGCCAGTCTTCAGATGCACAGATAACGATGCATCGTCTGCAGTCCATTTGGTCAGTTGTCGTGACACTTTATGCGTACTTAACAGTAGTGAGACGTCCATGGAATGGTTACGCGGCGAGCAAATACTAACCCGCAAGCAGGCGGCAACAGGCGTTTCATTGACTGACTGCCCAGCGATCAACGTTGCAGCGCATTTTTGCAACTGACATCGAAACTGTGAAATGTATTATTCATCTCCTGCTACAGCATTCGATTTAAAAGCGATGCCAGCTGGACGGCATACACTACCAATGCAATGACCATGTGTGCAAAGCTGGAGAGTGTAGCATTGTGCCACTTCGCAGCAGATGCAAAATAAGTCGTTAGGCAGTTCCCAAATCCGTGGCTTCTTGTCAAACTGTTCGATGCTTCAACTTTGTTCCATGTCGCCGGTGTACGACAACCATAAACGCAGCGCGCATAGCCAGGTTGCTTTTGTAGATTACGTAAAGCTCTTAACTGTTGGCACATTTTCCCTGCAGATTTGTAAAAATCGCCCATCAACATTCGATTCCGATTTGCATCCTGTAGCACTCAAGCAAGGGGTTAGATTCGGAAATCGGTTTAATTGATCACGGCGCTGCGAAGGTGATCACCGCGCACTATAGGCGCAGCTGTAAATCACGCTGTTATGATTCGAGTCCGATCTTTCAGTTGACGCTTTAGCCGCCTGCACGTTGCTACCGGAGCTCTACTTCTTGCTATACGTTGTCTCCGCTTGCATTCCGTGGTTTTTTGCACTCCAACTGTGCCGTTGTTCATGTAAATCTTTTTCCTTAATTTCTTAAGATTTGTGCGCTTTGATAATCTGCTGCTATATATATTAATCGATTTAATTTACATTTTCTCAACATTTTTGTTGTACTTTTTTCATTAAAAAGAAAATAATAACTTGCATGGGTGCAAAATTTTCGTGCGGGTCGCATGTATCTTAACCCTCAAATGTTATACTGGTTTATTAGCACCAACATATCGGGATACTATCGATAGTTTTTTTTGTCCTTGGCTACAATCGAATAAATTTTTTTTATTTAATTGCACTTCACAAATTTTTAAAGAAATCACCAGTCGCTATGCCAAATTGAACAAAGCAAAACATTTACGTAATTGTGCACATAACATATCCGAATATGGGGTTCAAAATTTGCTCATTCCTAAATTTCTTTAATTAGCAAATTATTTTATTCGCAACTAACTTAGCTCCAATCCTCTACCCGTCCACATTAGTTTACACAAAAAACTGCTGGTTTCTGATAGATTTTCTTCAACATAGTGTAGGGTGTAGATTTTCTTAAGAACCATTTCGAGATATACTCAAAAATGCGTTCTTAGGCAGTTTTTTTTTTAGTCATTTACTCATATATCCATTAATTTTTACCAAATTTGCATAAAAGAAAACGGTTGTGACATTTGTGTTAAAATAAATGTCTATTTTGTGCATTTTACCGATACGCTGAACAAAAATAAATATTTGAAGACTATGGATTTGGAAACATTTCCTTCGAATTTTGGTGCGGAGCATGGTGAGCGTTCCAACCAGGAAATTCCAGCAATTGAAGTGTTATGAAGGCTATTGAGACGCTGGCAGGATGGCTGATTATTGGTGAAAGCAAATTCGTGAAGATACCAGGGTTCACAAATGAAGGAGTTTGAGCAAAAATATGTACTTGAGATTTGAATAGTGAATATGTGAACAGAAATGGGAATTACCTTTTTTCATTAATTTTCAAATAACTTCAACATAACGTTTTTGAAGGATTTGTAAAAATTTTTATTTAAAAATGCACTATATAGAGTTTGATCGCCTGTAACTCCACCAAATCTTATCCCATCCGCATAAATATTAGATAGAGAACTTTTACAATTTAAGCAAATCGCATCAAATTTGATGGATATATGAGGAAATAATAAGAAGTGCCAGAAAAACGTGGTTTTTATTTTTTGGAATAGCATATTTGGAATCTACGCGTCAAAATACATAGAAAAACAATATATGAGAAACCAGGTCTCGAGATGAGGCCCACTCTTAATTATAGATCAGAAATAAACAATTTCTCAACACTAAATATTTCCCATTTGTATTTTACAAAAACTTGCTTTAGGCGATTTTAGAAACACTTTAGAAATGAAATACGGGCGATATTGGGGCGATAGCGGTTTTCGGAACTGCAAGCAAAATTGGAGTATATAAAACCGTCCGTTGAAAAGAGGGTTAAACAGCATGCAACACGCTGGCAAATATGGAACCACTGCGCGATTTTATCTTTGCAACAAAAAAAGTACAAAATAATTTTGCACTAATTAAATTAAATTAAATCGATTTTATAACAGCAAAATATCAAAGCGCTGATTTTGGCATATTCACCGATATGCACAAATCTTCGGAAATCCAGGAAATCGATTTACATGGAGCAGCAGCACGGTTGGACTACAACAACAAACGTCGGAATGGCAAGCGTGGTGACAATGCCGAGCAAAGAGTAGCGCGCCGCTTGCACCGTGAAGGCAACTAAAGCGGTAACTGGAAGACTGGAATCGAATCGTAAAAGCGTAACTTACAGCTGGACGCACCTGCGCTGAATCACTCCGTGGCACTCACAACTGCGCTGTACTCACTGCTACTCCTGATAGCATCAAACGCTACGAAGTAAGTATACATATATTAAATGGCATCGCAGGACCTCGAAAAACTGAGCATATTTACTGTCGCTCAATTGCATTAGGAAGCGGTTGAAGCGTCAGTTTGTTGCCAGGTCGTTACCTATTAATGCACACCAATGATTGCTGTTCGGAGTGTGTAAAAGCACCTCATAACACGACCCACCTCTTCACCTGTCCGTCCGGTTCGTCGCAATTGGGTGCTGTAGATTCATGGATGCGTTTAACCGAGACAACCTCGCTCCGGAGACGCTCGATAGCTACGGTTAGGTTTTGGTTTATCTTTCTCTTGTCATTACTTATTGCTATGTACTATTTCATCATGATTTATTAACTGTGTGTATTTTGATCCTGGTACAGCCCAAATAAAGCTGTTACAACAACAACCCACCGCTTTGAGTGTCCGTCCCGCCCAACACGGCCTATCGATGTGCCCACTTTTAGTGGACTTAATACCTAAGGTTACTAAATCGGTGCATATTTCTCTTACATGCCTTTTTACACCTTTTTCGTATTTTTGTCATGATTTACAATTAACTGTGTATATAGTAATCCTGGTACCGCATCCAAGAAAACGTTTCCCACTATTCTGTAAGACTTCGGCGCCTTTAGTCGTCTCATTCAATGATCCATGAAAAATGATTCTACTGTAATAACTTTGATGGAACTGGAGCTTCCACTGCGGGTCTGTAGGTGCTCTCTGTTATAGTAGATGTTAAAGCCATATAATGAATTCTGCAGAAGCTGTTTTTTATTGCAATTCGTAAACTCCCCGGGCTTCACTCAAGGCATTTGTACAAGCGTCTGCCCAATATAAAACAACACTGCTAGGAACTGTGATACAATTACGGTACGGTCTTAGTTTATGCTATGAAGCAACGCTAACTTTTTAACAGCGTTCCTAATACATAAACTACCCCATCTACTCTTGGGTAAACACAATAGATTTATTGAATCCGATCATAGTATTCCGAAGTGTTTGATTATGCTCCACTTTTTATTCTCCAGTAGCTGCTACCGTGAAGAACTTTACCCAAAGAATTAAGTTGAAAACATTTGTATTTCGAATTTAGAATTTTGATTTTTAATCGAGACTTTTTTGCCAAATTGATTCTTGTATCGTTTTACTTAAAATATATGTTTTTTTTGTTTGTTGTTAAATTATTAACATTATGAAATATACGGAACAACATCAAATCAACGTAAATGAACAAATTAAGAAATTATTTTGTGTTCTTAGTTACGCCTTCTGAAGGTTTTGTTTGCATAAAATTTGTTTTGTGCTGCGCGCTTTTGAGTTTGTGATCTATCAGTGTTCTGTATATGTCCGTAGTATTTATTATTTGTGGAGTTATCGTCGTTGTCCGTGTGTGGCTGTTGTCTGTCCTGTCGTTGTCGTCTGCAGTCAGTTTTTTTTTTTTTGGATTAAGCGAGAATTTGATTAATATTTAACCCAGCGCGGGTCTAGCCGTGTTTTCGATTGCGGCTTAGGTGGTTGCCTTCTAGGATTAATTGGCTCCTCACATGCCGCTGCCATCTGGCTGTTAGTATAGCTCCTCTCACTCGCTATATGATTTATGTAAGCCTGGGGTACGGTTTTATTTCGATTATTTGTGCGGACTG
Organism: Leucophenga montana; assembly: GCA_035044765.1. Classification (NCBI taxonomy): domain Eukaryota; kingdom Metazoa; phylum Arthropoda; class Insecta; order Diptera; family Drosophilidae; genus Leucophenga; species Leucophenga montana. The sequence goes on from JAWNNQ010000002.1 coordinate 10,228, forward strand.
TAATAGGTGGTATGCAGCATTGAGCTTCTCGCTGCAGTCTTTTTCTAATGTTTTCCTCGAGTATTTTTTGATGTCGGCTGTTTCGCTGTAATAAACGCTCACGAGCTTTTTCACGCTCTTGTATCACTCGGCTTGAGATCTTCGGCATTTTAATGTCACTCGATGGCATTAGCATAGGCAATGAAAGAATTTTTTGTCTAGATGGATTTGTCTTGATGCCAACTTGATAAGTTAACGAACTCTTGTTACTATCGGTAGTGGACCCGAGTTTGCTGGATTTTAGTTGTTTGGTCAACGAACTAATCTTACTATCGCCGATTGTTAAGAGGCTGCTAGATATTTCTTTATCGGCTAGCACAAGGGGTTCATCTTCAATCGCAGTGTTATTTTTCTTGACAAGAGTCATTGGTTTCAGTTTATCCCTGAGCGCAGCAAGTTTTGTGTCTATATAAATTAATTGCCATGCACCGGGAGTAGCACGCTGAAAAGTAGTTAAAGTGGTATAATGTATGCTCCTTAAACAAACAAAAATATACAAGAAAGAACGCTTCAGCTGCGCGACTACGAAAATCACACTGCACAGAGTCTATTGATCCCATATGTACCTACGAGCATATGCCATATTTTATTGGGATTACGTTAATGTCTTATACTCTATCTGATATGAGGTCTTAGATGAACACAAACTCGGAGGGACGTACGGACAGATGTACATGTCTATATGATACAGTCCAATCTGTATCCCCCTTGTCAAAAAAAAATAAATTTTTCTCCCGAGAACTGTGTCTACACAGCGGGTAAAAAAAGGATCAAGTAGGTTTGAGACACGTGATTTTTCGATTCTGGAACTGAATTCTCTCGCGGCAGCCGCAGGTACAGAGTTTCGCTGTTTGCAGCGAAAGAAAACAAAAATCAAATAGAAAACCCATTGGTGGAAACTGTGCAGCCTACCTCAAAAAAAAAAAAAAAAAAAAAAATTATATGAATGTCAACTTACCTTCTGCCAAATGTTTTTAAATAATATGTATAATCCATAAAAGAGAGCACTAGCAGGCAGGATTAATAACATTATCTGCTCCAGGACGTTGAGCTTATTCCAAAAGCGGTTGGTTATTACCAACAAAAAGCAAAGAGTCTGAAAATCACCGCAGAACTCAGTTCTGCGTAGTCTATACTCGAAAATTGGCTCCATTTTTATAAGTCTGTGTGTGTCTTCTCTCGCGCCAGCACTTTACCGGAAACCGAATTTTTTTTTGTATTACTTGTTTTTTTTAAACGTCTATCACTTATATGTGTAAAATTCCAAAAACTTTTTTTTTTGGATTATGTACTGATGTGTTCGATGAGCTTTCGAACTGTGAGCACTGAAAAATCAGAAGCTATAAGGAAAACTAAAACCAAACTACATGGCCTACCTGGTGTGTTCGAATATATTCTGAAAAAAAGAAAAAGATTGCTTTTCCGATAAGTCGATAGTTTTGAATGAATAGCTTAAAACTATCGAACTTGTCTCCAAGAGGTGAGGCTGTTGATAAAATTCTGCTGGTGGTATTGAATTCTTCAAGCGTTTTGCGCCAGAATTCTATGTAAACTGCTGTGACCAGATGAGCCATTTTCTTAACAAGACCAAAAGCTTAATTTTTTTTGCATATATCTCTTTAAAATGTGTATAAACGACCCATACCAACTGTAGTTCATGGTAAGATTGGAATATGCGTTACAAACTTCGCATCAAATTTATAATACGGATTTTTTTTTTTGTGTAAAAGAATTACAAAGAAAACTGAAATTGTGCTTGTCAAATTTTATTAAGCGCAAAATTAAACTTTTTTGAATTTGTAGTTTATAAAATAAACATTGTTATGGAGTGTGTACTATATGGGACACGTTTTGTAATGCACCATTTTTGGGGGTATGTAACGAACAAAATGGCACATTTTATACCATGTTTTGGACGTCATCTATGCACAGAGTTTGCAGTTTACGCCATAGATCCAGTAATTGGCATGTCTGGCTCCGACAGCGCCTTCGCTTCGTCGTTGTTTGTGAGACTCTACCACACAACATCAGTTTAGGTTTGCGTTCCAGTAATCTACTGCGCGTTGAGAGCAAGGAAGCGCTGCTTGGTTTCCTGCCGCTGCCAGTTGCTGCGCCAAGCTGCTCATAATTCCTCTCAGCCTTGGCATCATAGATCTTCCCATCGTCGCCATTTTGTTGTTATAGTATTTGTAGACCCATTTTCTGAATTGAAAATGCCCCTGACCATTTATTAGTTCTGTCAAAGCAATTGGCTTTTTTAGTTGCATTCTTTGGAACGCTGCTTGTAGCAAAATACAATTTTGTCCGTATTCATAAGTATTTCACGCCAGAAATTTACTGGGAAATTTTGTATTTTTAAACAAAGTTAATTTGGTTTATCAAAATTTTCTGGACTATTTAAAATAAATTTGGTTATTTGGTTAAAGTATGACAAGCTTTCCGATCTTTTCAATGCTTAGACATCATATGCTTAACTAATTGCGAGGCACTGTTAGAGATGACAGAGATGTTAGATGTTACCAGTGTTGCCCTAATAAACGAAGTGAAGATACCGAACTGGCCTTATAAATTCGTGTCAAGATAGTTAAAAATGAATATTAACATTCGATCACATCCACATATCCTTTAGCAGGGAGAAGAAAAGGTTCAACGCTTGACATGTATTTATATTGTTATAGCGCAATCCTATCGTCTAGAATTCATGTTGGAAACCAGCTAAGCATCTCTGGCTTCATCGATAGATGCAAAAACAAAAATTTAGAGTTTCCCATTTTTTTCTTTTTGTTGGGTATTCGTTAACATCCAGATAGAAGCACTAAAGAATATAAACTAATCTTCATGTAAGGAGCGTGTCAAGGGTATCTTGAAGTGGAACACTCGAATGCAGCGTTCTTGTTTAAAGGTGGTTTCTATGTTGACATTACACCATATATCTTTTAATACTTTATTAAAACCAATGAAGATTGCCTTCACCGCTTATGATGAAAAATTAACAAACAATTTAAAAGTGTGTAGACAAACAAAATTCATTATATCGCAGCAACTATTTGATCAAGCGTTATGAAATTAATAGAGTGTGTTAATATAGATTAGGCGAAGGTTTCCGGCTATACTATATTATTTGAAAAGAATGGGCGGTGCTATGGCGTAATTCAGTCTTTTGGATGTCTACATTTTTGTATGGTTTCGTTGTAAATCGTTTTGCATAACATTTTTTATACCCTATACTCATAGAGCATTTATGTAAGTGTGTGCAAATGTGGTGAGTCGATATAGCTATACCCGCCTGTTTGAACGAAGAGACGTCAGAGACTATAAGAGAAAGAGCCCTTAAGAGCCTTTGAGAGTTTCAATCATTTCCGTATATATATTATTTTGTCTTCAATAAACCATCAATTTAAAATCAAGCTTAAGATGCAGCCGTACTTTGCATCAATCATTATTATATATATTGATAATGATGTATGTATTGCATAAAACTGGAAAAACTACTTATACATGAAATATAGACCCAAACGTTGCTCAATTTGGCGTTGACAAATGATGAACTGTCAGTGTATGTATAGAATTTAAAGTATTTTAGTTATATTGAAGTATAACCGAGTGAGTGTAACCACCTTTCTGGGCAGTAGTATAATCAAGGGTTGTCACTACATACGCACGACAAGCTGTTTGCTGCATGTGTATGTGTGTGTGTGTGAGTGTGTGTGATGGTGTGTGGCATCTTTATCAGTAGTAACAAAAACAACATCAATATCATCATCATCATCGTCGTCATCATTTTTATTATTTTACTCTAAGTTTGAAATCCTTTAAGGCTTAAATAGCTCAGTAACATTGCGTACGTTCTTTCACATGTCCTTGGTCATGTATGTATGTATATATATATATATATATATATATATATATATATACATATGTGTGCTGGACACATGTGGCGACCAGGATTGTTACAAAGTAAGGGCCACCAAACGCGGTTTGGTGGCCCTTCAAATGCGATTAAGCTAAGGAGCAAAAGCATTTTTCAATATTCACTTTGGTGTGTCGCACGGAATCTCCTTCTATTCGGCTACTGTGTATGGTGTTGTTTGTACTATGTGAAAAATAGCTACTTTGACAGCTTGACACTTGAGCAACAACCCTCGACTCGACTCAACTCAACTCGGTCTCACATAGAATATATGCAGCTTAAATATTTTAATTTAAACGTTTTATAAATGCAATAATATAATAAAAATGTTACATGTCCTTTATACGATGGCTGGCATCGTAGTCTCCGTCGTTGTCCTTGATTGGCATAAGTTGCGCAAAAACCCAATTTCGTATATGGTACGAGGGTTATTTGAGATGTCGGTGATTTTTTGGAATTTTCGAATAATAGTAATTTGTGAGTAGTCGCTGAACTATTCAATCTGTGTCAATAAGTTTCTATTTGACTGACATTGAAAGCAGATATGAAAGGCAGACAGACAGACGGACAGAAAACAGTTCGGTGCCGAAATTGAACTCAAACGTAAACGTGTGTTAACTTCGAAGTTTGAGGTTTGACGTAGTTCAAACGCAATATACTGATTTCTGTCCGTCTGTCTGCCTTTCATATCTGCATTCAATGCCTGTCAAACACATACCTAATGATGCAGATTGCTAAAAATTTGACCGCTGTGTATTAACAGTTGCTAGTTGACAGAAGCAATGTTGCATTTAAAGTTATTACGCGGTTAATTGAAAGAGTCACTGACTTATCAAATTGCCCTCGTACGTATAATACGTGTATATCGTTCATTCATTCATTCATTCATTAATTCCTTTGTCACGGTTATATAGCATTTGTTTTTGTTGCAACTATTTTGACAGCCAAACGTCTCATTTGACATTTAAACAATTAATCATTTTGGTCGCATTTTGCACTAAACTTCATATGAGTCTCGAGCGTGCAGTGTAGATAAAAGTGCGCGATAAAAGTACAATAGAATAGTAGTGCGATATGTGCACTAATTAGCTAGTTAGCACATACGTATCTTATTTAGACAGTTGTAGATACTTTCTATGGTAGCACAGAATAGATTGCTTAAGCGAACTCGAAGTACATTAACACATAACTAGACGATATTGGTATCAGGATACTGCAAATGCTGCCTTTTTATAGTATATGATGCGTGCGTCAAGTCAGTGGACAAGATTAAAATAATGCATATCATTAGAATACACTACACTCAACTAAACAGCTGCTTCGTTTTGACTTCGTGCCTTTGTTGATGACTGCAGATAAGCTTTGTGCGATGTTCGTGGTATGCATTTTTGAAGTTTTTTAAGAAGATAGCTTCAGTATTTTAGCTATATCTCCAGTTAGAAATGACATATCAGATTGCGACTAATGTCAAAATAAAGTGGAATATCTAAAAAAGGGTTTACAGTTTTTTTTTTAAATAACATGTTTTTTTTCTGATGGAAATGCAAAAGGTCTCACTCTTTGTCACCTGTTTTTTGAGTATATAAAATATTTTCGGTAGCAAACATTTTTGTTAACTGAGTACTCGATGAAAAACAGTTCATGCCGAATATTTTTGATTGTTGTTTGCCAGCGTTTTTTTTATATGATGTTTTTTCGGTATCAAAAACTTTCATCGATCTCAGTATGGAGCTTAAGTATAAAACTGATTTGGGGGGGGGGTGGTGTTTGTTTCCCATTTGAGACTACTCCTTTGATAATATGTATTTTAACAAAATTGTTAGAATATTGCGTGCGTTAATTGCTTAAACAATCGTCACTCACACAACGAAAACAAAAATGACATGCATAGACTTTACATGAAATACAGACCTACACATACAAATATTAAACGGTAGCATGATAGCAGCCTGTAACAAGTCAATAATACTCTGTGAGCGCGAAAGAGACGGGAGTTTGCGTGTTTTACTTTGTATGCGCTTCGCTTTTATTTTGTTTATTGTCTCTGTTGGTGTTGTTGTTGTTGTAACAGCTTAACTTGGGCTGCATCAGAAAATATATATACAATTTATTATATAATGAATGTATTGTGCAAGGTGAGTAGATAAACCGAAATGTAACGCTAAGTATCAAGTCCCAGCAACGAAGCTACTACTGTTGGACGTAACCAAAGCTCTATAGGACTCAATTGAGTCGGACGGGACGGACAATTGAATAGATGGGTCGTGTTGTGCGGTGATTGATCATATTCACGACAGCAATCATTAGTGCTGATTCCAATCCGCTCCCTGTAACACTCGAGCATATTGCTCCAACCGTATCTCAACTGTGCAAGTTTAGTTCTGGTGTTACGAGGGAGACGTTTTTCGCTCTACCACCTAGTACAATATTGTTCCTATTAGAGCTATTTTGACTGTTCAATTGCATCTTTATGCAATTGAGCCCTACCGGAAGTAAAAACATACTCCTATATTTTACCCTGTGGTACAAAACGAGCAATACTCGCTTTATAGCATCTGATATCATTCCTTATTCGAGTGGGTACTATTCTCGTGAGTGTGCCACGGTTAGGATGATTGCTCCTTTACGCACCTAACAGGAACTGCTTCGAAAGCAGCTCATTATGCTGGTGAACCGGTAGCATCATCGCTTCTTCTTGTAGGTGGTCTTCATGAGTCATTTGTAGACAACCAGTAGCAGTCCTCAGAGCACTATTTTGACTTCTTTGCAGGCGTTGTCATTGAGTCTGGCCAAGTTAAGGAGTCCAGGCAGGGGCAGCATAGTTTAAAACATATCGTTCAATAGTTTTACAGGTGGTAATTGTTGTGATTGGAGCCCGAGGTGAACTAGCTTATTCGCACAATCGCATATACAAAATTATTCGTGAATTGCGGTCGATTGAGTGGACATACATACTAGTAGGTATTAAAAGACGTTACAGTCTATTTGTGAGTTCAATCGAAGAACATTTTATATATTTATTTGATCCGAGCTTTTAAAATAATCACCCAATAATAGCGCTTCTAGTTACTGCTTATTCTAAAGCTAATGTATCTTTTAGTCTTTTCATACATATAAATATGTGTAAATACAAGAGCCAGGTTACATTTTGCATTTCATGGCTCACAGCGATTTTAATTTGTAAACCGAAACGGCTGACAGGAGAAAAGACTGACACGACTGTAAACCCTTAGAAAAAAAGAAGAAGAAAGAAAAAACGAACAAAAAAATTGTATCTGTATCTACAATATACAATATACCAAATAGCGAAATGAAACGAAAGAATTTGCAAATAGCAAAATAATAACAACTCGAACAGGTAGCTTCAAAATATATTTCAACAACATGGGCAATATGGGCAAATATGTATGTATTTAGTATACAATGATGTGGTTGTGGAGTAGCTTCACTGACTGCCAGTTTACCCAGTTAGCCAGTTGTATTTCGTAACTGGCACCTTTCTACCTTTATACAGAAGGTGGCCAACCATCTTACCCAACACACACAATTCATATGAGATTCGCGGTTCATTCGTTTCTCTTTCTGTCGTGCAGCTCACTGAATTTGCTTGCACTTCAACAGAGAATACCCCGTGCCCTATAGCTGTCCTACTTCAGAGCCTTGTAGTCATCATCATAATCAGCAGCAGCGGCAGTGTCAACATTGTCATTGTCCTTGTACTCGACGTCGTCGTCGTCGTCGTCGTCGTCGACGTCGTTACCGGCACCGTCACCGTCGCCATCACTGGTCACATTCGCATCCTACTTCATGTCACAGGGTATTAGGTTTTCTGATAGAACTGTCAGGCCTGACAGTTGCAAGTATGGTATACATTGGTAGGCAGCCAGGTGGGCAGCACCAATGTACTGTGCTGTAACTTACTGCTAGCCCATTGAGGGTGACAACTCTGCTACTCGTGCCTTCATGCCTTCCTTCCATCCTTCCTTCGTCTTTCAATCTCTTTGGTCGTTGATATATATATATATATATATATATATATATATATTTTTTTTATTTTTGCTACTGACGTTTTGTGCTGTGTGCCTCATTTCTTTCTTACTTTTAATTTTCCATATAAATTCGTTGTCCTTGTTGTCGTTTACGTACTCATTCTGCCTCTGCTTTACATCATTCCCAATGTCCTTACACTTTTGGCCGGTTGTTGTGTTGTTGCTGTAGACTTTGGCAATTTCTATTCATTGCAACTCATCAGTTTCGTTCATTCGTTTTGTACAATTTTCCATCTTGCATCTTCTCTCACTTCAAACAATAAACTGGCATTGCGATTTTTAATACCCTACATATACATTGAGCAGCGAATGGTTCGATCAACTGTGGTTGGTAGCGCTTGGTGTTAACCGTTTCAGTAGGTTTCAACAGTTCATAATAGATTACATTCTCATATCACCATTTCATACTTGTAGACCTGGTATTTTTGAAATTGTTCAAGGCACGAATTGAGTGTTATAAATAGAGAAAAAATATCGCATGACAGTAAACCATTAAGAGATGTACGAAAAGGTTTGAGTGCGTTCAGCAGAGATATTCGCTGACTAATTATTGATCTTCTCAAAGCTTCTTATATTATATTGTTCCTCTGAAAAGCCAGTCACTATGTTTGCATAGGTTTACTTCAAGCCTTCGCAATAGGCATTGATTTATTGGTAAAAATAGTAATTACTAATCACTTATAAATCAGCGATTAGTTCTGGTGAGCGCGGCCATTGTTCCTTTTCGATTGAATGCAGATTTTTCTATCATGCACGTTACTTTTTGAACAAATAACTGTGTTTCTGAACGAGAGATCCAGAGGGTTAAGTCTGATATTTAGGCTGTTGTTCAGCATTATCAGTCCATATTGATTGATGTTAGGATCTGGTCGTGTTCAGTACATAATTGTGAACCTTACAATTTCCACCTTGACATTTTGGAGTCAGTATGTGACATGTGCACGACCGCGTCTCTAATATACTATATTGTGCCAACGAACCTATGAAGAAGTTTCGATTGAAACATTTGCCGAAGCTGTGCCCCAGAGCTGTATGTCATAGGCTCATACCGGCTTTATTATTGTCTTGTACAGCAAGAGCCTGTTCTTCAAACACAGCTGCCAGTTTAAGTTCATATTGATGTGCTTGAGATGTAGCTGCTATCTCTTTAGAATCATGTGTGGTTGCCAAGTTAGCCGTTTGTCGAGTATCAAATCGAGATATTTTGCGCATTGGAACGACATCAGCTGGTGCATGCCATTGTGTATGTTACATGGGAGAACATAAAAAGCAAGAACTTTTATACGAAGAAGTATGATGCAGCCAGCAAAGATTTGAGCTTGTGCAAAAGTCTAGCATCAAATGCTTGAGAAACGTTCAGAAAGGCAGTTGAACAGCACTGACGATGTTTTAGGGTGTTCTCGATTATATTGCTCTGAGGTCCCGTTGCTTCTCCCAAGCTCACCTAATTTAAAAGGGCATTAGGTTCATTTGACATGAAGCATAAATGAAATCTAGCGTCGCTTCTTTATCCGCAGATGAGCAGAAAACGAATGAAGTGACGGTAGCTTCCAGGCGGTTAGCAAGTTCCTTTGCTTTTTCTTTACTTGACCCACAAAATGTTCTTTATAACACATTCTTTTTTTTCCATTTGGCTGGTTTTTAGAGGTACCTTATAGCGTTCCAGTTGTTGTGCTTAGCTTCTCTTCTCTCGTTCTTTGAGAGCAATATCCGATATATCGGTGTGTAGATTCTGGTGAAAGTGGTAGAAATGGAGGGAGTTGCAGCTTTATTGTTTTGCACGCCCTTCGATAAAGTAGGTCAATAAATTAGGCAAATTTGAAAAAGAAACAATAACAAACATTTTTGTTTTTTTTTCGCTAAAATTGTATTTCCAGTTGAGACACGTGTTTCGAACTTCACAACAGATTCATCAACAGTCACCGAATAGTTTTTCGAGATTGTAAATTAACGATTGTTTTCAATAATAGATCAACAGTAGTTTCCAGTGTAGTGATTTGATTGTTTTAATTTAGCTGAGCATGTCTACATCTCCATTTTTAAGTGTTACCACGAGTATGCAGCTATAAACTTCGGACATATACGAACATAAACAATGATGCAGGGTTTAATATTGTCGGAAAAAATCGACTATACATTCTATCTTATATATATTTTTCCATTTTTTTATTTTATATCTTTTTTTTTTTTGTGTATTGGTCGACTGTTGTATTGTTATAAGGACATTCGGTTTTTATGCTTGTTGGGACGGTAGTTCGCTGCATTTTCAACTTGAGATGCCCATGCTGCTGCTAGCAAACATTTTCGAATTTTCCATTCGTTTTTTTTTTTGGTTGTTGTTGTTGTTTATTTGCAGTTATTTATAATTTTCGTTTATTTGCATTCGCAGCTTTCATATTTGTGCCTTTTACATCCTTCAACGTCTGCTTCTTTTTATACACAATGCCGGTACACTTGTCATTATCTTCTTATAAGCTGCATTGTTGCCGCCTTTACCTGTGCTGCGCTGTTGTTGTCCTGTTGTCCGGTAGCTGGCTTGGTTCCACTTGGATTTTGATTCAGTTCAGTTCGAGCAGGCATAGCCACAGCCACTTCCGTTTCCTTTTAGTACAGAACAAAATAGAATACGAGTAACGCTTTCGTCTTGTTGCTGTTGTTGTTTTTGTTTTTGTTGTTGTTGCAATGTCCTGCCCGGTTCTATTCTGTTCTCTGTCCTGTCCTGTCATGCCATATTATTGGTGTGCGCAAAATGTTTGCGTAATTGGAATGTTGACATTAGTATTTTTCGCCCTGTTGCCCTTGCCCGTATAGAACAGCATTTACATACATAGATACATCATGGCGTATAGCCATTCTGGCGTGTGTTAAGGAATGGTGAATTTTGCTAACTTTGTAGCTAAGAGGAAATCATCTCATTTGAGTTGTCATTTTGTGATCCTCAGGCTTTCGTTCATTTTCTGGATTGGTTGCCACACAGCTCACCTGCACACACACACACACAGACACACACACATTCAGTGAGAAAAGTCTCTGAAAAGTCAACACTGTTCTAGAACTTGCCTGAGTATGAGATTGTAGCCAGTATTTTGTCGTGAAATGAAAGTTTGAAATATTAAACAGCGCATCGGATTGTCATTTGTCGTCAGTTCAAGTAACAAATTAGTTGAGGAGAAGAGATGCCAGTTATCTATGGCATTGATGGCCTTGAAAGCGCATTAATTTACACGACACATACCATCTATACGAGTTGGCAGCGTTCAATTTTATTTTCATTCGCTTTCAGATCAGCTTTAAGTTTAAACAATCTATAACAAGTAGTATGTAAAGCGTGAGTCATCGGAGAAAATTAAACTAGACAAAACGTTAATCGAAGCTTCAATTTTCTTCATCAAACAAATTAATGTCAAGTCCTTTAATGCTATTTAATTGAAGCCTTCTTTCCATTTTCAAGCTGGTTCACTGGACGAATAAGAAAATTTTGCTATAACAACAGTTATAGTGTTCAGAATAACGGTAGTTATTTTTTAATAATTTCCTCCAAACGTGTTGCTCGTTTCCAAACTTCACCATGATAAAAATGTAAACCTTGACTGATGTTTTGACGTTGCCAGTTCTTGAAAAGAATGTGAGCGTGCGTTTGTATTAAAATACAAAATTGTTGTTGTGCCACTTGAAAACCCCTATATATTGTATATAAATTGCAGTGATACACCCTCCCCCCATCAGTTTAAAGTAGCCCCAAATAATATTAAATGAACATGCCAACCTCATTTTAAGGGGTGGGGTAGCCATTCTCGATACAAATCTGCCGACATTTTAAAGTTTTTGCGTGAATTATTTTTTGTTGTTGTTGTTAATTTCGCAAAGTTGGTGTATCTTACGTAAATCCATATAAAATATACCGCATAGATCCAAATGGAACCAGTATAAGGTGTAGACTCCTGTACAAACTTGCCCTCCATTTTTAAGTTTTTGTTGGACATTTTGTTTTTTTTGTTTTTAATTACGCTAGACATGCCAAATATAGCTTATCTTACATCATTCCTTACAAAATATAACAATGTAACGTGGATCTATCCCAGCTCGGACCACTTCAGGTTTCCATCGTAAACTTTTAGTGCTGGAGCTTCGAGGTTCATCCGGATGAGGTGACCAGTCCAGTGCAGCCGCTGGAATTTAATGCGCTGGACTATGTTAACCTCATCATACAGCTCATGGTTCATACGGGTCCTAAACTTGACGCCAACTCTAAGGGGACCAAAAATCCTACGAATAATCTTTCTCTCGAACACTCCTAAAGACGCTGTATCGGTTGATGTCAGTGTCCATGCTTCTGCGCCATACAGCAGGACCGGTATTATCAGTGTCTTATAGATTTTTATCTTCGTAGTTCGAGAGAGGGCTCTACTTCTAATTTGCTTGCTGAGCACAAAGTAGCAGCGATTAGCAAGCGTGAATCTTCGTCTGATCTCTCGTTGTTGTTGCTGGTAATTTCTGTTCCCAGCTAGACGAAGTTTTCTACAACATTGAAGTTGAAATTCTCCATACTCACAGACCGTCCAAGACGACGTTTCATCAACAGCTATTTAAATTATGTCTTTGCAGTGCTCTACACGAGCGATTGTTTGATCATCATTTAACTGATGTGGAACAAAACGTGCACACACCCTGCTTTTACCCAAATCTTCAGCTAATATTTTGTAGAATTTACAGTAAGATGAATTAAATTCTTCTGCCAGCATTCTCACAGTGAAACTTGCATCGATAGCGATTATTTCACTTACTTTTTCCACTAACTCAGCCCGATTAGATGGTTCGGGTCGTCCAGGTCTTGGATCATCATTTAAATCATCACGACCGTTTTTAAATCGTGTAAACCACGTCTCAGAAAATTGTTTACCGAGTTTAAAACAACATTTAATATTTGCTCTTTGTTCCATTATGTTTTTACGGCATAACTACAAAAACTGCTGCGTGTGCTAGTAACCTGTCAAACGATTAGCATGAACTTAGCTGTTTTCGAAAGAAGAAAAATGTACCTTTCTAACACTGCCAACATTTAAGAGATTTCGTTACGTATTCTATGATTTAAATCAAAAGTTCGGTTATTTTAAGATCAGACCTAATATATCACAACTGCAGCTAAAGTTGTAAATTCAGGATTTGCTCTATTTGTATGCTTTTCCACTATTTTCGTCGTAGTAATTTCAATTAAAGCATTTTCATATCCTGCATAAAAAACATTAAAAAGCAGAGGGTATTTTGGGTTTGTTGAACTGTCAAATTATATGTAACATAGCATCAGTGATCCCATAAAGTACATACTAGCTATATTCGGGATCAATACAAGAAAAGTAGTCGATCAAACCGTGTCTGCCCACCCGTCTATTTGAGGTACATATCAAGAATACTAAGTTAAACTAAACTCGCGATATATAGACGCTCTATTAAAAGTTATTGCAAAAGTTTCATAACTAGCCACGCAGTGGTGAAAAAGAAACAAAAACACTTTTTACCATTCTACCATGCCATGCCTACTTTTGGGCGTAGCACACAAACTAAACTATTTTTCATTACCTTACTGACAATTTTAACTAAAAACTTGATTTTGTAGCATCTTATTTACGGAAACTTTACATAGTTATGAGCTAACCAGCTTAAAAATTCAATGTCAAGAGTTTTACTTAAAATAGCGAACTAATGTTTGAAAATCGTATCAAAGTTAAAAATAGTACTATTATTGAATTTACAAATATATCGAAAAAAGAAAAAAATAATTTCTATAGCAATTTCAAAGTCAAATCTTCGTTTTTTCTGCTTTATTTTTCGACCAATTTGTTTGCTTCGGTGAGAAGAACATCAGTGTCGCATGATGGTGCACTGCCACGCGCTTTTTTTCCGCATAGTTACTCGCTTTAATTTGTAAGTCGCGCCCGCCTGATGCGATACACCGGTAAACAGGGCAGCCAAACAGGAAAGGATACACCGCAGTCATCCCAAAAAAAAAAAAAAAACAAAAAAAAAGAAAAAAACATTAAATAAAAGGAAAATAGGCATTAAGAAAGCACAGAAAACCCATGAAAAAAAGGAGTCAAACCAGTAAAAAAATAATAATAAAAAAAAAGCCGCGTCGCCCACTTCCGGTTTGTCTCAAAAACATTTTTATTTATTCTGTGCTGTGCTGCTGTTTTCATATTTTTTCAATTTTTTTCCTTCTTCTTCTATCTTGTTAGAAATTTTACCACTTTTCCGCACTTTTTCCAGCGATTTTTCCCAAACACCAAAAAAAAAACAAAAAAAAGGAGTGTAATAAACGATGCGCACGTTGACTTTTGCATTGCGCTGATAGTATATATAGTATCTATATATATAAAATACTACAGCAATCCTTTTTTAGTTTTTTTGGTACTTCTGAAGCGCAGCTCGATAGCTAGTTAATGCACGGGGCGTCGTTTGTGGGCTGTTTGTGTATATGGGTGGGTGGGTGTTTGGTAATTCGAGCGAAGTTTGAGTGTAAAATAATCATTTCAATTTTTAATTTCTGTGTAGTAGCAGCTACAAAAAGAGAAAGCCAGACAGACGTAGGAAGCAAATGAATGCACGCGATGAAGTTTTTAATCGGATAATACTCGAAACGGAAAATTTTTCTCTAATCGAAGTTTTAGATATGTACATATATCTATATAGACTGACTGACTGACTGTCTGTCTGTCCGTCTGTCTGCTCTAGTCTAGCAATAGTTAACCCTTGAACAACTTGACGATTTCGAACGCAACCCTACGCTAATGTCAAAGTCGTCGTCTCTAACTTGCTTAAAATTTTGTTGCTCTTCGATTTTTGGTTTGCATTTTTATTTGTGTCTCGTCGTCGTCGTCGTCGTCGTCGCTTTTCTTTGTTTTAATATCAGCCCATTCGACTACGACGACGATGGCAATTGTCTAAAATTATCTGATTTAGCATATTTAATGTTTAACCCTTGCACACGACAACAGAGAGACAACAGCACAGACACACATGCCATCAGTCTGTATTGTATACTTCGTTCGCCCTCGGTGCATACAAGTATACAGTAAAACATGAAGAAAAAAAAAAAACACACACACACACACAAAAAGGATATCGAATTAAAAAATTAAAAATCGAAACGCCAGCACGCATTACCACCGCGCCGGGGGTGACAATGAGCCGTAGTCTTAGAGTAACGTAACGTAACATAACGTAGAGGCGTACGGTAGGGTAGAGTAGGCTGATATATCGCTGATTAGTTCGAGAGACAACAAGAACAAGGGCGAGTCAATAGTTGAAGCGCAACAATGAAAGCTATAATTAAAAGTAGAAGAAGCTGTAGCAAAAAAAAAAACAACAAAAAAAAAATGATAATAAAAAAATATAAAGGATTCAGAAACGCGTAATAAATGCCAAGGCAGGCATTAACAAAATACTCCTTTCACCGCCATCGCGCTACCACCATTCCATCGACACTACAAGACCAGCCAATAGTCAAGCATGATACAGAATGACTACCTTCCCCCGATGTTGGATGCTTAGCACGAAACACAGACGAAGGTACGAATTACGAGCGCAGTTTAATAAGTCTTTCAAACTTGTGCTTTATTCTTTAGTTTCAAAGTTTTTGTTTTTGTATTTATGAAATTATTGGTATTGTCAGAAAGTTGCTTTAGCGCGGCAGTATAGCTTAGAGTAACTCAAAAGCATGCTTAGTTTGAGCTTACGATGCCCGTCTGTCTCATGCTAGGCATACTAAAGCACTGCATGACTTTTAAACGTTTGCTGTTGTTCGTCGAACAAACGAACGGGCCAGCAAGAAACCGGTTTCAACCAGTCTGCAGTACTTTAATACATACTCATTCAGTTAATAAGATATTAAGCCGAAACCTATAATACCACACCTACTGTCTATGTTCAAGTTTTTAAACAGAACTCTTTATTCTAAAGCTTTACGCTAAAAATTTGAAATATATGTTTTTATACCTTGTTCTGAAAAACTAAGCGTATACAAAGCTTGTGCAAATGTATGTTATAGTTAGAAGAAAAAGGCGTGGCAGCCCGCAAAAATAATATTCTCTCATTTAGTATCGGAAGCTGAGTGAATGTATCAATGTCCGTCTGTCCGTTCGGCTGTCCGACAGTATAAAACGACAGATACTACTAAGCATAGTAAATTTATAGAAACGTGTTTGTATATTTTCACCATGTAAGTTATTTCACCATAGTGTGGTGAGTTATGGCAATTGTACTCTCGTGCTCACTGTTTGCCTTATTTGATTTGTTGAATTTTTTGTTTACTTTTGCAACTGTCAAATGAAGTGTTCAATATGTTGTGCTGTTTTTTTCCCTCACTGCCTCTCTTTATGTGTTTTATACATACATCCATACACATATCACAAAATGCAATGCGCCAAGTTCAAAAGGGAGAGTGATTGCAGCAAATAGTAGAGCGTTTTTAACTGTCGGTCAAGCTAGACTGTAGCGTTCTTACTTGTTTTTATACCAAACTCCATATGTTCGAATTGGAGTACTCCACCATATAGCAACTATGCAAATCATTAAGTTCCAGTCAGAGTCAAGTTCCGCCATTTAGAGAACTTCATTAATTTTTAAGCTGTAGAGACTAAATTAAAACCACACATCGCCACACACGTACCCCTAAAAACATACATATAACGCCTCTAAAAGCTATATTAGGTGCAGTGTTGCTATTAAAATTAGAGTCTTTATTAACCAACATGCACACAGACTTTTAATTAACTCGAATGACTTTTGGAACTACCCTCGCATTAAGTTTTATGCGTAGCGAAGCGAAATAAAAGAAACAATCGAATTTTAATCAATTCGCGTCTGTTTCATTTGCATATAAGCCAAGCAAAGTCGCGTCGAGTTGTGCCGTCGGGTCCAAGGAAACCGGTGGTTGTTTGGATGGGGAAGTAGCTCTTAAGAAGTTCAAGGGTAGCTTGCATTGTTTTTTTTTATTTTTTTTTTCTCTCAGTCAACTCAAGACAACTGGGAGGAACGGGTTAAGCAAAGGGCGATCAACATTCTAAACAAAAAACACAACACAGCGCAGCAGGCGCGCTTCCTGTAACGAAAAGGATGTTGACGTTGGAGTTGAAGTTGGGGTTGGGGTTGACGACGCCGACGACGATGACGACGACGGCGTCGGAAGTTAACACGTGAAGCTGCGTTATTATTTCACGCGATGACCCGCAATGCCGTTGCCGCGAATCATTCGAATATGCCGGATTCATACTGTTGAACTGAACTGAGCTGATGCGGTCGCGTGCTGTGTCTATAAATGGCATTTTTTTTTCACCCAACTTTTTGGTACTATATAATGTTATGCAAGCAGTTGCGACTTTAAAATTGAGTTTAACCAAAAGGGTTACAAATCAGCTTCAGCTTATCGCAGCTATTACGGATTCATATCGTAAAAATGATGTCTACGTACCTATTCCCAGTCTATCTGTTTGTACTTGACTATTTCACAGTTCTCACGACCAATTTCGACGAGCGCTTGCATTTGTCGAACGCTTTGATTTCGAAGGCATCCCCGTATGACTATATGCAAAAGAGTTGACTAACTTAAGTTCTAGGCGTGATGCATGCTGACCGGACGCTTCAGCCGATGCGCTGGAATTAGATGCTTGTCGACTGCTTTTGTCAAAGACCTCAACTCACTATCAACTATTTCGATGGTTGACACATGAGCAGAAGCGCTGCGAGTGCTACCAAGATCTGAAAATCTTTCGTCAAAACATGTTTTAAAAAAGTATTGTTTTTTGTTTTGTTTTTGTTAGTATCAAAATATAATAAGTGTTTTTTTATTTCATATCGTCTTTTTTGTTTGTTTTAAATGATTTCACTTCGATAGTAGTATTTAAAAATATGAAAATACTAAAAAATTTGAAGCTTGTGCTAAAATTTTTTGTTTTACTACTTTCAGTACCATTGAAACGCCAAGGATATCATCTCATGAGGTCGACACAGTCGCTATTATCAGCGTAATATCATCTGGTCTACCCCCTGTTTCCGGAATGTTATTGAGCTGCGCGATTGTAGCATATGGTGACATGAAATGTTCATTGAGTGACAGTAGACGTGCCAGCTGCGCCAATGAATCGGCGGTCTTTTGCAAAGTACTGCGATCGAAAACGCCCTCCACGTCACGCAGTGTATCAAGCAGCCAATCCTCGGGCACATTATCGAAGAGTCCATCGGACGCAATCAGTATAATGTCACCGTGCTGCACTTGTATGTTTGACAAATCTGCGTCCTCCGGAATGTCACTTTGCAAAAAATCATTGGGCGGCCACACCGCAAGCGTCAGCGGCACTTGGAATGCGTGCAGCTGTTCGAATGACTTCAGTATTATTTGCCGATTGCGAACAATTAGGAAACCGCAATTGCCAAGATTAGCGGTATACACGGTGCTGTCCTCACGATTTAGTATTACGAGGCACATAGTACATGCGCCTGTTATGAGTTTTTTGTGCTCCTTTATGGAAACGAAGCCAATTGACATCAACTGCCTCGGATAGCATGGTTCGAAACTTGTGCTATGTATGAAACGCTCGCACGATTGTATCATCATCGTTACAAAATCCAAGGAGCCGCCATCGATTAACCCTATGACATCTGCAATGCGCGTCGACGTCGTAAACCATGAATCATTGCCAAACCTACCGGGTGTAGGGGGCATACCTGTGTCGTATTTTGTGGATCCGGCGACAACTGCCGTCAAACGAGGTTCATTTTTGCTGCATACGTCGACCACTGGTGGATGCAGCAGATCGATAACCGTGTCACACAATTTCATCCCAATACGAATGAGAGCTTCTTCAGCCAGCTCCTGCAATGCTGTTTCCACAATGGAGAGCGCTGTTGCACAGATCAATGAATACATCGCAAGTCTCGTCTTAATCAAGGTAAGAAAAAAAGAATTTTTTTTTCGTTAATATTTTCCTAAACGATTTAAAATATAATTTTTTCCGTCTTTCTTAGTTCATGCTGTTGAATATACTGATGAAACTTATAGATTTTCTGACATTTTAATTATATTAAGTTATCAAAGCCTGCTTTGATCATAAATAAAGTTGTAAACTCAATATGCTTTTCAATCAGGCCTGCACCGGTTCTCACTTATACGAAAATGAATTTAAAGAAATGGTAAATTTTTCACGAATGGTAGAACATCGCAATTTGAATTCAATTGGCAATTTACTCAAGGCAAGTGAATTCAAACTGCAAAACCATTTTATCAAATTTTATTTTATCAAATTCACTTTCGCAAAGTTTTTCCAAAAGTGACAACCGGATACCTATTATATCTACTTACATCAAAATCATACACAACTCTACTCTTCCTACACACAGCCGCCAAAAAATCGAAATTCATTTCGCGACGTTGCTCACGCCCCTTTTCCAGTGGTCTTATGTATTTATCAAATATTTGTAAATGAGGCGGCTTTCGATAATGCAACGCTGGCCAAGATCCCTGCTCGGGCGCCAATGTAACGAAGACACAGGCTGTTATAGGTTCAATATGTTCTTCCCGACAAAAAATTTATTTAGAATATGACCAAGTGACCAAGGCATACTTTTTTATTGAATATGTTAATTTATACACATATATACTAATATATATATATACTTGTATAAATGCCATGATGGTGCTACGGAAGTTAATTTGTCAATATTTATTAGTGTACAGAAAACTGTGAACTCCTGATTTATATAGCTAGCCTTCTTTCGTTAGGTAACTCTTGCTGGAATTGCAATTAAATACTTTATTAAGTTACAAATTCTAGTTTTACTGAGTATTCGTTGCGTTTTATAGTTCGAGGTTATGGTTCAATCGTTTACATTTTTCTATGGTATATATTTAATTGGCGAAGTTTAAATGAATCAACATGTCACGGTCGTTCGCGTACCTATAACGTTGCTGGTTTACAACGAATACTAATGTGCTGTACATACATTCAATTATTGGCCTCTATGTTGCAATAAATTGTGGATCTGTTTGTATTGGCGCATGCCTGTTTTTCCACGCTCAAACTGTTCGATAAAATAAGCTTTATAACTCTCAATTAACTGTAAACGGGTAAGCGAAAGGAAAGGCTAACAGAAAATTGCGAAAAGTCGAATTTAACGGCCTGAGAAATTGTACTTTTAAGTTATTCGATTCGTTTGAGACAATTGTGTATTCCACATGGCCTTCATCTTTCTATAGTCGTAGTCGTTTTAAGTCGAAGAAAAATTAATTAGTTTAAAAAGTATTCAATAAGTTGTCAAACAACACTTCAGGCAAGCAGAAATCCATAACAAAAGCCAAAGATACCGCAAAAAAAAAAAAGAGAGAGACCTTAACTCCAAAGGCAGACAGACATCAGACAGACAGACAGACAGACAGACTGCTTTCAACTTCAATTCAAGAAGTGAAAGCCAGTCAAATGAGCTACAGTTGCCGGAGTAAGAAAGATAGAAAGGTTGAAAGAAAGAAAGTCGACAAACACAAATAAATTGATGTCATTTTCGTTGCGTCTGAAATGGAATTAGTGGCAAAGAACGACAAACGCCATAGAAATTGCAACTGCGAATCTGTATGTGGGGATGATGATAATACGACGACTTCGTCTGCGACTGCGACATCACTCCACTTGAATGCAAAGTGGCTACGAAATGATGCTAAATAAATGAAAACGCAGATAAACATATTCGCGAATTTGTTATTATCAGAAAAATATTGCGAAAATAAAAGCACAAACACATAGCGACAGAGAGACAGACAGAGAGTGGCAGGAATCGAAGTGACAGTAGTCAGGATTTGAGTCTGTCTTCTTGTGGGGTCGATTGGCTTTGCAATGTTTTCTGCCATCGTTGTAGACGTTGTCAGGCGGGCAACTCGTATCGACTCACACACCCTACAGCTACTGAAGCTGTAGCTGACGCTGACGCTGATGATGATGTAGATTTTCTTAAATTTCGCATAACGTATGCAAAATATTCGCGAAACCGCTGCGTTAAACCGCGTTTCTTCACTTACTTCACTTTTTCACTCGACTCGACTCGTCCTGTCTGCCTGTCTGTCTGTTGGTACATGCCACAGGATTGCTGCCGCATACATTTTGCACACACACACACACACACACCCCCTCGTAATTGTGCGTACACTGTGCTTTGTTCTCATGCTTAACGTTTTTTTTTTTCGACTGTCAACCTGTTTGCTACTCGATTTTTGCATACTTATTCCCATGTGAGTGACTGTGTGTGTTTTTTCTTTTTTTTTTGCTGGATACATGTACTAAGGAAGGAGATAGCATTTACCCTGAGGCTTTCGCTGGGCGTGTGCGATATGTTTGTTTGCATAACCTTGCGCGATTTTTTTCCAATTCAGTTTGCAACATTTGACATGCGTTCAATGGTTTTACTCCACCCAATTTCAACATCAATTTCTAATCCGACTCCTTACTCCATTACAAACACTCTACGCTGAATGCCTCGTACACTGCGTACATTGCTTCAAAGGCGTTCAATTTTTATTTTAATGCGAAAATTAGTTAAAAAGCAGACAATCAAAGATCAAAACTCGCACATTTTCAGATCGACACACATTGATATGAACTCATACTCCTCCATATACATAGTTAGTTACATATATGGGGTATTATATTTTGAGTATTTGTTATGTAAGTTATGGAGATTGTTTGTGGTTCCTAGCGTGATTGTGCTCGTGTGTCTGTCTGTTGGCATCTTGATTGATTTAAGCCGGATTAGAATATGCAAAAAAAAAAACCTTTGACATGTGTATTGAAGGAGTGGAGGAGTATCTTTTGTATAAGATACATGCCATTAGTTATATTCCAATAGATAACCAAATTTAGAGTAAAATTTTACGCTTAGAAGGTGGATAATAAAAGCATAAAATGTTTGATCAGAGTGTAAAGTTTCTAAGCATATATGTGTTCGGAAACTTTTCAGAAGTACTTTTTATCAAAATTTGTTGTATATTTTAGGCGTAACAATCGTCATTAACACAACGGAACAATGACACATAGGCTTTACATGAAATGCAAAACCACACACATACATATTAAACAATATCATGCGGGCAGCCAGTTACCAGTTGATAAGACTGCGAGCGCGTAAGAGTTAGGAGCTTCTCTGGCTCGGACAACCACGGGTTTCAACTAAACCGAGACTACATGTACGATTTATTTTAAAAGTTACGAGTAACGAAATACTCTATAGATACTGGTAAATATTGATTTTTCTCATAACATCAATATTCGAACTAGTTTTGTATAGTTTGGAGGAAATCGTAACCGATATATACAGCAGCCAAAACAAGTCCTGGCAGAGATCATATTGAATTTATATATATGCACTTACTTGATCAACAACATTAGTCGGGTCGATTTAGCCATGTCCGTCTTTCATCTCGGAGACAAGTTGACCGTAGCTTTATTACTTTTCACACTTTTTATGGGAGCTTTACCTTCTGGTGCGTAAATATCGCTCATTTTGATAAGTCTCCTTATAAACTTTTAAATCAATATTTTAAATATTAATGAAGAAGAACGCGCACAAATGCATAGGCAGACAGACAGATAGACAGACAGACAGACAGACAGACAGACAGACAGACAGACAGAAGAATATATATGTATTTTATGTGGTCTCCGATGCTTTCTTCAAAGCATTACAAACATTGTGACTAAATTAGTAGTATGCTATTCACACGCTCTGTGAAGAGTATATTAATAAAATACAGGCATAACGAATCGTAGTTTGGAAAAGCGATTCGTAATCCATATATATAAAATTTTGAAACCGTTATAGAATCGTCAATCGAAATGATGTAACCGGTACAAACGTTACCGATATAAATTTCAGATTCATTCGCTGGCATTTCACATTGCGCTTAGCAATTTCAAAGCAGCAACATTTTTACAGTGTGTCAATTTACAATGATGAAACGGCGTAAACTTTCTCCTTTCAGAGCTGTGCAGCCGTTAATTAAATTTGTTCTTGCTTAGAAACAGTGAGTAGCAGACTTCGATAAGCATTCAGTTCGTGTCAGTATAAGAACTTGATCAATATTCGGCTCGAGCGGGCTATGAGCTTAGAGCCTATTAGATTGTTGTAACTTCAATTTTTTTTAATATGGCTTAGAATTGTGATACGACTACAACCACATTTCACATTGATGCAAAACTAACGGAAGTTTTCCAGGCAACTGTAATATTTCATAGCTTATGCTTTGTTCTTTCTTTCTCTATTTTTTGTTTTTGGTAAAATTCAAAAAGACAAAGGACATCATATGCTTGAAAAGGTTTTGAAGACTGATTTTGGCTACTGTTTCCGAAATTGTTGTTGTCTGCAATGCTTCCTTTCTTCCACTTTTTTATAGATTGTATATATATCGCACTTTTTGCACAATGCATTTTATTTATTGCATTTTATTTTTAAACTCCAATTCAATACCAAAGCCAAGGATTCGTCCGCCAAGTAGCGCACAAGTTGCTCAATTAGATGTGACATTGTTTTTTTTAGTCTTTGCAACTTCGATTACAAACAGCTGTTTAGAGCATTATCTCCAGCTGTTATTGATACATCAGCTGTTGTCTTCTTTTCTGTAACACTCTTAGATATATAAGATTATGCAGGGTTTCCAGCTGGATTTGTGTGTTGACACACACACACAGCTCTTACTTTTAGCCGGGCACATGCAAGGTCTTTTTTCCAATTAAGTGAAGATTTGCTTTATAAATCTGGCTCCTTGGCGAACGAAAGTTCTCTGATTTTTTTCTTTAAATGTGTCTGAAGATTTCGGTCCACACGCGCATTAAAATAATCACAATTTGTATCCTGTAATCTGCATCTTGTTTTTTTTTTTTTTTTTTGGCACATTCCAAGTAAGGCAGATAAATATTAGCTTTGAAATAGATTACCATGCTTTTTTTATTTTATAACTAAATCATATTGTATAATCTAAACGTCTCCATCGGCGGTATTGCACCTCGTTATAATCCGGTGGCTCTACAATTAGTGGTTCTATAAATATTTCTCCATCGTCGGTATTGTTCTCTTCATTGCCCGCAAGTAGGTTAGAGAAGTGACTGCTCTCAGTGATTCCTGTGCATCTGTCACCAGATTTTCATTATTGTCCTTGCAGAAAGAAACTCCGGGCTTAAAACCTTCAGTCAGACGCTTGACTTTTTGCTAAAACGGTCGAACTTCATTTCTATCACATAACACCACAACATCCTCAAGCTCACGCCTTTCATGTTCCTTTTTTTTTTGCGTCTGAAGAGGTGTTTCTCTTCTATCCGTTTCTTACGTTACATCTCTCCAACAGCTCGCGTCGCTCCCGATTGCAGAGTTCTTTTGTAAGCAGCGTCATTCTTTGCAGTAGCTTGGCGACACTCTTCGTCATACCAAGAATTCGTCACAGGTCTGGTGTACCCAATGTCCTCCTTGGCAGCCGTATTCATATGTTTCCACCGCTCATCTATATCTTCAGAAGACGGAGAGGACTCGCGGAACAGTTGGGAAAGTCTTACTGAAAATGTTTCGGCGATCTGTTGTGATTGCAGCTTTCCGACATCTAACTATCGTTGAGTGTTGGGACGTGCGGCGTGCACCATGCTGAGCATGGTGTATACCTTGGAAAGTGGCCACAAGAAACCAGACCAATAAGAATACTATGCTAGTCCAAACAAGAAAACGAACGCTATACTCGACTTCACGAAACCATGTAACTCTTTGAAGCCTCTATATTTTTGTGCGATCGAAACCAATGTGTGGTATTTTATTAGGTTTTATATAATTTGTCGTTTCTAGCTTAATTAACAACAAAAAGAAAAATATAATGGAGGCTATCCCTTATAGTAGTCCGATTTGGACCTATGTAGGTTATTTTATTAGTCCTAAGTTGCACCAAATTTGGTGTCTCTAGCTTAATTAAAAACAAAAACAAATAAAAAATTCATACACAAACTTATAAATGGAGTCAGGTTTGTATGGGGGCCACCCCTTATAGAGGACTTGACATGTTCTTTGAATACATCATCCACATCTCTAAATCAAAATCAAAAATATATACACCTTATGGAATCTGCCACGCCTCCTTTTGCATGTTACATACAAGGTTTGATCTAAAAACAACCGAACTTTTAATTTAAATCATAGAACACGTAGCGCCATCTGTTAAATGTTGGCAGCGTTAGAAAGGTACATTTTTTTTTTTCTTTTGAAAGCAGCTAAGTTCATGCTAATCGTTTCACAGGTTACAAAACGTGACACACGTTTTAATAACAGCAGTTTTTGTAGTTATGTCGTAAAAACAAAAGAGCAAATATTAAATTTTGTTTTAAATTCAGTAAAAAATTTGCTGAGACTTACGAATTGGTAAAAAAAAAGTTGTATGAGTCGTACTCGTGGTTTACTCGATTTAAAAACGGTCGTGTTGATTTTAATGATGATCCAAGACCTGGCAGAAGAACTAGATGCACCTTACTGTACAATCTACAAAATATTAACTGAAGATTTGGGCAAAAGAAAGGTGTGTGCACGTTTTCAACAGCTGAAGACGATGCAGATTTTCTTGGTTCGATCATAGCCGGCGATGAAACATGGTGTTTTGAATATGATCCTGAAACTAAGCGACAATCTGCAGAATGGAGGTCAAAAGACAAGCCAAAACCTAAAAAATTGCGTTTTCTGAATTCAAGAATCAGGACATAAGATAAGTTCATAACTTTCTATGATTTGAAGGGTATTGTTCACAAGGAATTAGTTCCGTATATTCCAAACGAAAACAGCTGTTTTTATTGTATGATAATGCACCACCTCACAACACCAGAAAAGTCAATGAGTTTTTGATGAAAAAACAGATTTGTCTCATCGACCATCCGGCGTATTCGCGTGATCTATAACCGTGCGATTATTTTCTCTTTCCAAAGATGAAAACTGCATGAAAGGAGCTTTTTACGAGAGACATTCCAGCCATACAAGCAGCCGTGACACAGGTGCTAAAGAACAAACCAAGAAGTGAGTTTAAATATTCTATGCATAAATTGGTTGAGCGTTCCAAACGTTGTACTAAGTTAAATGGTTCGTATTTTGAATAAATATTGGCTTTGAAACATAGCAATACCATGCTTGTTTTATTTTATAACTAAAAAGTTCGGTTATTTTTAGATCGCACCGTATGACTCTTCGTTGGATTCATCAATAGATTGGAAACAGTTTTGCAGCGTGAACAGCTCATAGGTGTCCAGCACTGCTCTATAGGAACAGGGTGTTATACCTTAATCAATAGTACGTATTAACATATGCTATATATAAATCGTGTTGTATTTTTTTTTCTACATTATATACTATATACTATCATATGCAACGTTTTGTCAGGACTAATTTAACTGCTCACTTTAGCCAACCAGAAAAAAAAAAAAGAAAAAAAAAACGCCACATGAAACGTATGCAATCAACAAACGCAAACTTTTTCGACAGATACAACTATGTAGATACAACCTAAAGCAACGACGACGACGACGATTTCGCAGAGATACATCTTCAACAACAGCAGCAGCACTTTAGATATTTTCTTTGGAAATATTTCTCTTTACGCTTACGCCCGCCCATTATTTCTCTGCGTTTTTTCATGGCCCAACAATAATTTTTGATTAAAGATGAATTTTTAATTTAATGTATCTCACAGATAGCCAAGCGAGACGTGAAAAAAGAAAAGCCAAAAAATAAAAAGAAAAAAACGAAAATGTTTTTAATCTCAACGGCAAACGGAAGCGGAAATCAAACGACCAGAACAAGTATCAAACAAAATTTTTAATGTCTTCGCTGTGGAGTGAGCAACGGAATAGTTGGTGGCCAGGGTCGGGGGCAATGAGTCGTGCAAGCGCGAAAAAGATGTTCACAAAAATTATAAAAAGAAAACAAAAAAAAAAAAACAAAATAAAGAATAAAAATTCGTTAGAAAAAAAAGAAATGTTAAAAAAAGCGCAAAAGTCGTCTTTCAGCTGAAGATGCGCGCTGACCGACCGAGCGACCGACCGACCGCCAAAGGAAGATTCGTTGTTGTTTTGCTGTTAGCATGTATGAAGGGTGGGCGCGTGGGCGTTTTAGACATTTTGTACGGTGGAACACCCTGACAGTTACAAGCGTTAACAAACAGGCACAACAAATCTCTTAGCGCGTTGCGCACAAACTTCTTCCTTCGCACCCACAACCATACCATAACGGGAACTAACGTACACAGGCCACCGCCGAACATTTGCCGCAGAAGTCCTTTGATTTTTTCCGAACGTTTTAACTATTTTTCTGCACATTTCCTTTTTTTTTTCTTTCTTTTGGCTCATTAGGAATATCTCGATTTTTCGTGTCGTTTTTAATACGCTGCATACAAATTGTGAGTAAGGATAACATTATTTTGTTCAAAGTGTTTGTGCAGCGGAATAAGAAAGAAGAAGAAGCTATAGCTCGTTTATAGTTCGAAAATGTAAAAAAACCGTGTGAATGAAGTGGTGTATTTTGACTGAACTCTGGAACTTAGGTTTTTTTTTTGTCATGAAATTTGTAAGTAGCATTTACAATTGTCGCTAAGCTGACTGATGAGTGCTTGTAGCTGAGTCCGAAACACTTGTCTCCGTGGCTAAAAACAAAAAAAATTTCACTTTTTTTATACTAATTCTAGCAATCCGTTTGCTTAGTGCTCTGTGCAGTGTATAATACAGTCAAGTACAGTCGACTTAAAAAAAAAAATAAAAATTTTTTTTTTTTTTTTGGTTGTCCACTTTGCCTGAAAAAGCGATAAAATTTAAAAGCTCCCCACTCAGTTCGTCATCGCTTTGCTCGCCATGCAAAATGGTGTTTAATGATTTATGAATAATCGCCATTTTGCATTTGAGTGATGAACAACGTACGAAGGAAAGATTGTAAATACACACTGCTGTACTCGTAGGATGTCCTGTGCGGTATGGTGGGTGTAGTAGTCAGTCAATGGGCAAAAGTCCATTTACACGTTTCGCTTGGTTTGAAAACCAACTTTCCCCCTGCCCTGCCGCCATACTGCTCTACCAACTTTCACTACTATGCTGCAATATGCAACCAAACCACTCCCCTACAATACATTGTACAAGTACATATCAGTCTTGAAAGTGTAGACACGAAAGTGCTGCGCTTTGAAAATTTTGCTTTGATACATTATTTTTTCCACCGAATTTGTTTCGTTTCGTAAATTTGTTCGCGTCAATTTTTTATCTTTTTATTTTGTATTTTTTTTTTTTATAGAATTTTAAACTTATTTTTCTTTCTTTTATGTTTTTGAACTTACGCGGTAAATTTTCTGATAACGAAGCGCGGAATCGGTGGTTGGGTTGAGTGTGAGTGTGAGGAGGGACCGTATCGGAAAGAAGGCGTGTCGAGTGCCATTTGACAGCTTTTTTGACAGTTCAAGCGCTTAAGCGAAAACAAATTTCTCAATGTACTTTACCCTTCACACATGTTGGAAAAGTCAGTACTATTAGTTTGACGGGCAGTTTGTAATGCAGTGAGGTGAGTTAATAAAATCTAATGATGCTGTTAGCTTTATCATTTTTATGCACTGGAGGAACCAAAGAGGCAAGGATATAATAAGTTGTGCAGATTCTAAATAGTGTATACGAATATGTTCTTGATCAGCTGTGATCATCTGTCCGTTCCGTCCGCCCATCTGAGTGTATTGGGAGACTATCGATGAATAAGCATAAGAAACACAATTGCTTCGAATAAATCTATTCTATCGTTACAGAAACAAAGCACAACTTCTTTTATGAAAATGCAGAAACTTTCTGATGTCGGTTGGTCATTTATTTTGACACCAACAAGTAAACTCCACTGTTTTAAACGTACTATACCCAAACATGCTTTAGACTCATCTCTAAACAAGCCATGCAAGTCTTCCGCGATAATTAGATGCAAGATATGTTGGTTCCAGTGTCGTCGGTTGACTATATTTATCGTCAATAATTCTGTATGAACTTTGAGTTGAGCTTGCCTGACATAATTTCGTTGGAGTTTCAGGCACTCTGAATTTTGCATTGTGTAAGATTGCAGCAGGATGTACGATTTGTTGCGATTTTAGCCTATTGCTAGTATAGCTCAATTCGCTAAGCAAAACTAGTAGCCAGTCTGTCAGTTTAGTGGGTTGCTCTAAATTCTGCAAATTTCATACTTCTTTTCTCGTCTCAATAGACTTCAATAGAACACTTTACTATGATGTGAGTATCGTACTCAGTGTGGAGGTACTATATAAGCGCAACAGTCTTCTTCTCTGTCTCTCTCTCTCTCTCTCTCGCTGTTTTGAGTAAAAATATAAAAAAGGAATTTAATAATTTCATGAAGTCTATGGAATTAAACCATATTATTGCTAGCAGAACTTCCAAACAGAACTGTAAGCGGGACTTTAACATTATCACACACAACGTGACACAGTTTCAGAATTTGTACGGAAAAACTTATCGGATCGCCATCCCCCGTTGTCGCCTTGATTAATTCATTTGTTGTTGCCAATTGTGAATGCTGGCATGGAGAACTTGTGGTTCCAGCAGAATGGTGCCACAGCTGACAAGCTCGAAGATTTTAAGCTCTTATTGGCCCATCCGTTGTATTTGTAAGGGAATATATAAATTTTTTTGATTAGTTATTAAACTATAAAAACTATCACACTTTCAAATATAGTTTAAACTAAAACCGACTGCCGAACCATGGAATGAAACAAATGAGAGGGAGAGAGAGATTGAGAGAGAGAGAGAGAGAGAGAGAGTAAACTGTTCCGAAAAGATTCACGTGGCTCAACGATTACTTTTAATTTTTAATCTACTAGGTGTGAATACCCTAATATGTAAAATATAGCCACACATGCATGATGTGATCTAAAAATAACCGAACTTTTTGGTTATAAAATAAAACAAGCATGGTATTATGTTTCAAAGCCAATATTTATTCAAAATACGAACCATTTAACTCAATACAACGTTTGGAACGCTCAACCAATTTATCCATTGACTTTTTTAAACTCACCTTTTATGATGTTCTTTAGCACCTGTGTCGCGGCTGCTTGTATAGCTGGAATATCATCGTAAAAAGCTTCTTTCATTGCAGTTTTCATTTTTAGAAGAGAAAATAATCGCACAGTTATAGATCAGTCGAATACGGAGGGTGGTCGCTGAGACAAATCTGTTTTTCCATCAAAAACTCATTGACAATAAAAACAGCTGTTTTCGTTTGGAATATACGTAGAACTCTCGACCACAAACCATGTAAAACTTGTAAATGATATTCAACATTGACAGTTTGATCTTCTGGAACTTATTCCTTGTGAACAATACACTTCTAATCATAGAATGTTATGAACTTATCTTACGTCTTGATTCTTGAATTCTGAAAACGCAATTTTTTAGGTTTTTTTACTGAGTTTAAAACAAAATTAAATATTTTCTCTTTGGTTTTTACGACAAAACTACAAAAACTGCTGTTATTAAAACGTGTGTTACGTTTTGTAACCTGTCAAACGATTAGCATGAACTTAGCTGCTTTCGAATGAAGAGAAATGTACCTTTCTAACACTGCCAACATTATCATAGATGGCGCTCCTTGTTCTATGATTTAAATTATAAGTTCTGTTATTTTTAGATCAAACCTTGTATATAAAACTTCTTTTTCGAGCTTTCGCCTGAGCTACTTAGTTTGTAAATTTATTAAATTTACATTCGAGTGTTGCACATAAACCTTTTTCGCCAAAAATTATTCAAAAATTTATTCAAAAAACTAGTTTTTATGAAGATTTTTCGAAGATTTTTATGTGTAGCCGACGATTAATTATTATTTTATAGTTATATCAAAATGAAAGTTCTTGTGAAATTGTGCAGGGTACAAAACAGTCGTGCTACAGCACGCTTTCTTTGCTCATCAATTGCACAAAGTCAAAAATTCAATTCAACTTGAAGAGGGTAGTTTAACACTAACGAAAAATTATTTGGTTTAATTGTTCAAAGCACCAAAAATAATTTGGATTTTGTCTTTATTTTCTACTATTTTTTTGTTTTTCTACCAAAAAAAAAAAAAAAAATAGAAATTTTCACAGGATACACGTGACTTGTTGACTGTCATTTCGTTGTTTTTTAATTCATTTTTTAATTTGCTTGAGTTGTTAATTTTTTACGCCCACTTGAAATTTGATAGCGCGCTAAAAGTAGTTGGGGGCATTGAGGGTAAATAAGGGGAGGAGTTGAGAGGCACTTAGACGTCATGCCCACAAAAAATCCCTTGCATTTGTTAATGGTAAAAAAAAAATAAAAATATAATTGATATCGTGCCATCTAATGATTCGTATCGAAACTGAAAATTCAACCGTGTAAAAAAAATGGCTCGAATGGAGATAAAAATTAAATAAATACAGCATTAAACTAAGTAATCACCGAACCGATTGAGCTCAAATTTTTAGGCAATCTTTGGTATTGGTCAGAGTATGTTGCTGTGAAGTTTGGTGTGCGAATTTTCACACGAATTGTCTCCATCAAACAAATTAAAGTTTAGTAGATAAATGACCACAAAAAAAAAAAAAAAAAAATTCACAAAGAAACATTTTCACGCATTAGTTCAATCAAAGTGCGGTTTCCACAGAATATCTAATATTTAAAAATGCCTCCGAAAAACGAAAGAAATGCCGTAACAACGCGAAGTTCGTTTAGCATCAAATCGTGCACGTGGAGTCAGAACCAAGAGCAAATGAAGCTTCAGTTGAACATGAATAGAGCCTTTCACAAGTTGGAATCAGGCCATCTACTTCCGGAACAGCTGATATGCCCGACTAACATGATTCGTCAAGGGTCATTTCCGATCCTTTATAAAACTTTTTTCACTGTGTTACCTAGACAAGGAGAAGATTATGGGCTACATATCATTTGGAGAAATTTTTTCACCAAATAATAAAGTTAAGGCATAACCATAGCAACGCACGCTGTTTGGGTACCCGCTAGTATTTTATAAATATTTTACAAATTCATTAATTACAGCCAATAAATTATTAACAAAACATTTTCTTTTTTCAATTTCAGAAAGAACGGTAGACGCGAAGTTTAGAATTTATGAAGAAGAAACATCAAGAAACACAACTACTTTTTCAACGTCAAACCGAAGCTAGTGTGGATTTTCTCGTCAAATCTGAGAATACATCCTTGCTGTAAACTGTTTCCTAGCGTTACTTGTGAGTTCACACTGAATATTTTTCTGTGAAGTATGCCACTCGTGAAGATTATCGCAAATGTACTACTGACGATATAAATTTTACTGTGGTGAAGGAGAACAAAGTAATACACGAACAAGTTGATCTGAACGAATTTCAAATAATGCTAAATAGGAGGTACGTACATGTTCGCTTTGCAATACTTACTTAAAAAAGATGGAAATGAGATGTTTAGCATCTTTATTGAAGTAGCTACATTGATATTAAATTGTAAATGTAACTAGCCGAGCCCGTCGTGCATTGCTACTCCTCCGATTTGTTTGAATATAAGAAATGGTATATTTTTGAATTATTTACTTAACACCTGCTCTTCTATTTCTGTTCTACATGGGTGTGGCTCTGCTAATTGCTCCAGTGAAACTTATTTTCCCGGGGCCCTTCTAATCGTATGTGTACCATTCATGACATCCGCCTATCTTAAATTACTCCTGAAATACGACGTATTTTGTTATACTGGAGTGTGGTACAGCACATTTTTTCGAAATGAAATTATGTATTCTTTTTCGCCGCCTTCATATCATATAGTGTGAGGCTAATCTGAAATAATTCAATGATTTGACGGTTGTGATGCTTTTTTACTGATCTAAACACGATTTTATGTAATACCAGCGTCATCTATCCGGTCCTAGCTTATACTCTCGTTCAATAATATTACATACTACAAATTTCAGGGAAAGTCGCCTAATTCATAAGCCTCATTCCCAGCTGTACTTGCCAATATTATGGTAGCCACTTAATACTGTAAGAGATAAGTTGCTTTGGGCCTCCAGCAGCGTCAGATTTGTCATTTCGAAATTTATTTTTACTGCGGTCTCTGAGGCTTTCTATGAGTCGACCAAACCTTTGCTATTATTGTGAAGAATATATTATGCACGTAGTCCGAAAGTAGTTCATGTAGGCGCCATTGAAGACTACCCATTATTAGACTTAGGTCAATTTTTCAGCTATCTGCATCATTAAGTTTATACCATTGATAGCACACTTGATCCGCCCACTGTTTCATGTAAGGCTTTGCATCTGACGCATTGCTATGGATTCATGTTTCATGCACAGCTCTGAAACGACGCAAAAAGTTGAACATATTTTGGTTAACCAACGCAAAAAACTACCTTGAAGTTATCCCATGATGAAGTAAATTGATTGATGGTAATTGCTTAAAATTTGACAGTAGTTAATTGATAAGTGACACAAGTTAGAAACAAAAAAATTCTAAAACCAGCAAGCGCTATCCGACGTCAGGGCGTGTAGTTTTTGGACTAGCCTCGTACAAATATGCATAGAGTGTGTATTTAACGGCCTAAGTCCCTTCTTGCAATAGTCCGTAAGTTCTCTCCAACTTCTCTACACTTGCATTGGTTGAGGTTGCCTTTTTTGAGAATGTTGACGATGACGCCTTTATTGTAGCGTTTTGGAGTAATACTTTTGCTACAGGTAGTTTAAAGAATAAAACATGATGCTACTTACAATTATGATCGTTTCGAATTTCAGTATATCTAATGATAAATATTGCTATGTCTAGGTCCTATAGTCTAGGCTAAATGGTTTTTTATAGATTCTAGATCGCTGGGTTTATTTCGCACTCAGGGGCAAAAACTGTAGCAATTGTTCTTTTGTTCTAGTTGTGGTGTTGAGTTAATGGTTTGATCTAGCTCGCCATCATCTTCAGACTACTCTGCACTGTTTTCAAAGAATTCTTTCCATCGATGTATTTCGGCGTTTTCTGTTGCCAGAAGATTATTCTTGTGCTTCTTAACAGATGGAATATTTGATTTGGTGTTAGTTAACCAATTTATTGCAGAGTATACTCCTCTTAAGTTGTTTCACAATGTGACTGAGTCGGATTCTTTTGTGTTTAGTTATTTTTGCTGATTTCTTTGCGTGAAGATTTGAAGTATGTATAATATTCCGGGAGAATTCGACTTCATTTGCAGTTGTGTAAACATTTTACGTCGATGATAGTCTTTCGTACCACAATGAATCCTCCATGAATTTTTTAGTTGCGCTCATCTTAGCTCGTTAGCTTCTACGATCTTCTCAGTTAGAGAAGTTCGATGTTGGAGTTGTCTTACTTTTTTACATTCAGCTTTAGCGCATGTTTTCTTTGATTTGTTAAATTTTCTGAGTGGAGTTGTATTTAGATTCTGATTTCGAGTTCGGTCATCGTGTTAGATTGCCTGTTGTTCTTGTGAATGACACATCAATGCACAGTTTATGAGTTTTACAATGAGTCTGTTCTGATTTCAAACAGTTCATCCCAGCATTCGATACGCTCGACATTATATTTCTTGATACACATATTGACATTGAAATTAACCATTACGATAGTCAGTTGATTATAAGTGGTTTTGCATATAGCTTTGATGTTTCTGAGCGGGAGAGCGAACGTTTTCTATATTAAATATTGTAGTTTTTTGAAAGCTTAAGGTCATTATCATTTAAGCCCATCTACAGATTATTCAGCACTTTTAGCGAGTTAACTATTGTAAGTGCACACAGTCGCAGCATAACTGTGTACCTCTTTGATTGACGGCTCTTGTAATGCTACGATAGTATTACGACTATTAAACACATTGACAACACTGTTCGCTTCTGTCAAAGTTAATGCTATGCAGTTAATAAGTTTCGTCTGGAATAAGTACTTGTGTTTCTGTCTATTGCATATTTAATGTGTGCGGATTTCTTAAAGGCTTTTAATTGTATTTGTCGAGCAATTTTTTTTTTTTTTTTTTTTGTTGCTAAACTTTTTGCCACTAGTTGCCCGAACTGAAATATCGAAGGCGGCGGCGGGGTCACATTTAAATTGCATGGAATTTTCAAAAACTTCAACACCGAAAGTAATGAGTGTATTTGGTGTGGTGTGGTGTGGTGTGGTATAGTGTAGTGTAGTGTAGCATGGTCACAGACATGGTCACAGGCAAGATGGCATTTACATGCTGCGTAGTTGGAGGGAAGCAGTCTCCAGTTCAGTCCATAGTTTAGGTTTGTGGCAGCAAACTGGACTCGCTTTTTGAATCTCTTGAATGGCGAGTGGAATTTTTAATTGAAAAACTGCTGCAAATACAGACATAAAGATAAATAGAAACTAAACAGTATTCAGAGATACAGATACATAAATATATATGTACATACTACATATATATACAATAGTTCGGAGCTTTCTATGCACGCCAATACAATCTCGAGGGATGGTTACGATTGAATGGTATGTTGGTTTGGTTTGGGTTGGGTTGGGTGTGTTTTGTACGTTAAAGGTTTCTATTTAAAATTTCACTGCAGTGCTGCTAATTATTTATGCACATGACTCTCTTGTACTCACTTACATACTTGTATATTTAGTTGCGTAAAAACCTTTTACGGCTTTCACTTGCAACTACTAACTATAAAAATGTTTTCGTATGTGTAATAATAAACTAAGTAATTACAAGATTGTATACTACATATATGTATATGTATATCTACAAAAATATATATAGTAGGATGTACTCATGTGTAAGGGGTTGCACACACGTCGATGAGGCATATTGTTGGTAGTGTTGGGCATTGAGCGCTGTCACTAATAAAAACGCACGTAAATACAAATTTACGCGTAGCTAAAATGTAGGCTAAATTACCTTAACATGGCCATCAAAGTAGCATGAACTAGAAGAGACACTATTCGAGCGCAGCAGTAACAAAACGACACCCACACATCAGTAGTGAG